>JAESUZ010000775.1:0-16545 GCA_017311185.1 Proteles cristata cristata
ATAGGTTGCTCTTTCACTCTCTTGATAGTATTCTTTGTTTTTTTTTTGTTTTTGATGGTATTCTTTGAAACATAAAAGGTTTATGTTGATGCAGTTCACTTTACCAGATTTTTCTTTCCTTACTTGTGCTTTTGATATAACGCAAAAAGCTTTGTCTAACCCCAGTCAAAAGTGTTTTTTGTTTAGATTTGTGAGCCATTTTGAGTTAATTTTTATGTGAGGAAGGGATTCAACTTCATTTTTATGCTCATGTATATCCAGTTGTAACAGCACCATTTTCAAAATAAAATTTGATCTTATCAATAACTAGTCCAGTGTTGAGGGACATTAAAATTTTTTTTTAATGTTTGCTTATTTCTGAGAAAGAGAGAGAGAGACAGAGAGACAGAGCATGAACAGGGGAAGGGTAAAGAGAGAGGGAGACACAGAATCCAAAGCAGGCTCCGGGCTCGGAGCTGTCAGCACAGAGCCTGAGGCGGTGCTCGAACTCAAGAACCACGACATCGTGACCTGAGCTGAAATCAGGTGCTTACCAAACTGAGCCACCTGGACGCCCCTAGGGACATTTTCTGAAAGCAGACTTAAAAGTACTTGACAGTTGGAAAGTGAAGGAGACAGAAACATCAGACTTTTTAGTTTAAGAACTAAAATTAACTTCATTAACCATTAACAGTGACTTCATTAACCAAAGTGGGGAAATCAATCAGAGAGAGAGAGACAGCATGAGCAGGGGAGGGCAGAGAGAGAGGGAGACACAGAATCCAAAACACGCTCCAGGCTCTGAGCTGTCATCACAGAGCCCGACGCGAGGTCTTGAACCCATGAACCGTGAGATCATGACCTGAGCCAAAGTCGGACGCTTAACTGACTGAGCCACCCAGGCGCCCCTTATTTTATTTTTTAAAGTTTATTTATTTTAGAGAGAGAGAGAACACAAGCAGGGGAGCAACAGAGAGAGAGGGAGACACAGAATCCAAAGCAGGCTCCAGGCTCTGAGCTGTCAGCACAGAGCCCGACACAGGGCTTGAACCCACCAACCGTGACCTGAGCCAAAGTTGGATGCTCAACCAACTGAGCCACCCAGGTGCCCCTATTTTTATTTTATTTTAAATGTTTAATTTTGAGGCGGGGGTGCAGAGGGATAGAGAGACAGAGGATCTGAAGCAGGCTCTGTGCTCATAGCAGAGAGCTCAATGTGGGGCTCAAACTCACAAACCATGAGATCGTGACCTGAGCCAAAGTCAGATGCCCAACTGACTGAGCCACCCAGGCACCCCCCCAAATAGACAAGATTCTAGAATGGATGCATTAAGGGTGAGGTTAGGGTAAGGAATGGAAATTAACAAAATCCATTTTTGGAAAAATCATGGGGTCTGGTCATCTGGGTCAGTGGGGAAAACAGGAATGAGACTGGAGTTTGAAGAGGCTGGCAAACGTTTGTTTGCAGTACTTTCTTCATACCTTAAAATCTTGCACTGTATTTCTGTAGAGAGATGTCATTTCCTATGTTTAATCCTCTGAAGATAAATGCTTGATTGGCTATGTCTCTTGCCAAATAGCCCTTTTGTTTCACCCGCCTGAAAAAGCCCGGAGATTGGTTTAGCCGCCTCTGATGCTGTACCCAGGATGCTGAAAAAAAAGTGAACACAACTAGGCAGAGGATTGGTACCATTGTAAATTCATAGCCACTGCTCTCACCAGGTTATTAACCATGCTCAGCAGTCTGCAAATTATCGGATTCAATTTCTTACCAATATACGAACAGTTAATTCAGTTCATCTATATTAGTATTTGATTATCTGTTTATTCAGCAGATGTTAATTGAGCATTTGATATGCATCAGGTTCCTTCTAAACGTTACATATATGAGTCAGGGGGCACCTGGGTGGCTCAGTGGGTGGGCATCCAACTCGTTTTCTGCTCAGGTCATGATCTCACGGTTCGTGGGATCAAGCCCTGTGTCATCATGCTGCATGCTGACAGCCTGCTTGGGATTCTCTCTCTCCCTCTCTCTGCCCCTCTCTCTCTGCCCCTCCCCCACTCTTGCATACATATGTGTGTGCACGCGCACTCTCCCTCAAATAAATAAACTTTAAAAAAAGTATGTGGGTCAAATACTGTTGGTAGACAAGGTTCCTGTTGAAACGGAGACAGACAGTAACCAAAGAAATAATTTCAGACGGTGATAGGAGCTGTGAGAAAAATGGAAACAGGGAGGTGTGATAAGTGATGGGCGGGTACAAGGGCACCACAGACCACTGCTCAAGGAGGCCCCTCTGAAAAGAGGCTTCAAGCTCAGACCTGAATGACAAGAAGAGATCTGGCATTTGAAGACAGAAAGGAAATTAATGTAATGGAGGGACAGATGAAAGACTTGATGCGGCTGTTGCTGAGTGAATTAGGGGACTAGTGATAGAAATGAGGCAAGATAGAAAGAGAGGGGCCAGATACAGTTTTGATACTTCCGTGAAGAATGAACCATAGAACAAGAATGAATCAGTAAGACTGATTAAAGGCAGGGTCGCCTGGCTGGCTCAGTCGGCGGAGCACGCGACTCTGGCTCTCTGGGTCATAAGTTTGAGCCCCACGTTGGGTGTAGAGGTTACTTTCAAAAAGTAAATAAAATCTTTAGGGGCGCCTGAGTGGCTTAGTCGGTTAAGCATCTGACTTCAGCTCACGTCATCTCCTGGTTTGGGGGTGTGAGCCCCGCTTCGGGCTCTGTGCTAACAGCTCAGAGCCTGGATCCTGCTTCAGATTCTGTGTCTCCCTGTCTTTCTGCTCCTCCCCCACTCATGCTCCTCCTCTGTCTCTCAAAGATAAATAAACATTAGGGGCACCTGGGTGGCTCAGTAGGTTAAGCATCTGGCTTCAGCTCAGGTCATGATCTCATGGTTCGTGGGTTAGAGCCCCGCGTCGGGCTCTGCTGACAGCTCAGAACCTGGTGCCTGTCTTTGGATTCTGTGTCTCCCTGTCTTTCTGTCCCTCTCCTGCTCATGCTGTCTCTCTCTCTCTCAGAAATAAATAAAACATTTTTAAAAATTAAAATGAAGAAATAAACATTAAAAATAATTTAATAAAAATTGTTTTCAAAGTAAATAAAATCTTTAAAAAAAAAAAGGACTTATTGCCATAGGTCAAGGGACAGATTTTGACGGGGGGGGGGAGGTGCAGTGGAGATGGGACAGTGAAGAAATCTGGGATATTTTGGAGGTAAAGCTGACAATACTTGCTATTGTATTAAATGTGGAAGATGTGGGAAAGGGAGAAATCCTGAGTAGCTCCTAGCATTTTGGCTTTTGCAGCAGAGTGAGCAGTGATCATGTCTACTAAGATAGAGAAGAATAAGGAAAGAAGATTTGGAGATTTGGAAGAGGAATCAGTACTTCTGTGTTGGCTATGCTTAGTTCGAGATGCCTTTTAGCCACTCAGGGATATTAGACAGGCAATAGGTGTATGACTCTGGAAATCAAGAGAGAAGTCAGTAATGAGAAACTTAGCGCCTTACAGTTCCAAAGCAGCTCATTATGTTTCCAGTAGCTCTAGTTACTAGATAGTTGTTTCTATGATCTTGAGATTTAACAGATGTAACATAAATGTGATACCTACTTCCCTCTGGGGATACTGAAAAATACATACTTGGGGAAGCACGTAAAATATTTGAAGAAAACTATCGTGTTCTCCCCCATCGCCTTTGTGTCCACACTAAACCCTGTAGCTTCCTAGCTGTTCTATATTACCTTGTTCCCAGGTACTGCATCGTCCTGCTCATATCTTTGAAGTAGGACGCCAAGGACTTAAAGTGACCTGGATACCAGATCCCAAATGTAGGACCAATAGCTGTCTGATTTGTTAGTCTTTCAAAACCATGTTTGGGGCACCTGGCTAGCTCAGTTGGAAGGGCATGCAACTCTTGATCTCGGGGTTGTGAGTTCGAGCCCCACCTTGGCTGGAGAGATTACTTAAAAATAAAATCTTTAAAAAACTATGTTTATGGGGCGCCTGGGTGGCTCTGTCAGTTGCGCATCCGACTTGGACTCAGGTCACGATCTCGCGGTTCGTGAGTTCTAGCCCCACATTGGGCTCGCTGCTGTTGACACAGAGCCCACTTAGGATCCTCTGTCCCCCTCCCTTTCTGCCCCTTCCCCACTTATGCTCTCTCAAAAAATAAACAAACATTAAAAAAATTTTAAATCTGTTTACTGTGTTGCTGCTTTGAACATCTGGTATCAAACTTATGCTCTGTATCAGATGTTAACATTTTGCACTGTATGTTTACAATGTTTTCTACTAATTTACAAAAAGAGAGGGGCACCTGGGTGGCTCAGTCCACTAAGCGTCCGACTTCAGCGGGGGTCATGATCTCACGGTTTGTGAGTTTGAGCCCTGTACTGAGCTCTGTGCTGACAGCTCAGAAGCTGGAACCTGCTTTAGATTCTGTGTCTCCCTCTCTCTCTGCCCCTCCCCTGCCCACACTCTGTCTCTCAAAAACAAATAAACATTTAAAAATAAATAAAAAATAAAAACAAGAGAGTATGGTTTCTGAGAGGGGCCAACAGAGCCCTTCGCTTTGCACTCTAAGGAGAAAATCTTTTTTCCTTTGTTTTTCATAACTATCCTTAAAATAAGTTAGTATTCAGGGGCGCCTGGGTGGCTCAGTTGGTTAAGCCTCTGACTTCCGCCCCAGTCACGATGATCTTGATTTCGTGGGTTCAAGCCCCGCATCGGGCTCTGTGCTGACAGCTTGGAGCCGGGAACCTGCTTCAGATTCTGGGTCTCCCTCTCTTTCTGCCCCTCCCCTGCTTGCTCTCTGTCTCTCTTTCAAAAAATAAATAAACATTAACAAAATAATAAAATAAGTTAGTATTCCAAATAATTAAGTTCCAGATGGGTGAGGGCTTTCACCCAAGGATCTCTGTTAGAGATTTTCTAAGGGGATGGTTCTCACTCAGCACTGGTTTTGCTCCCCAAGGACATTTGGTATTTCCTGCAGACATATTTGGTTGGTGTGACTGTGGCAGAGAGAAAGCTACCGGTGTCTAGTGGCCAGAGAGCAGCGATGCTGCCAATTCTCTTACAGTGCACAGAACTAGCCCCAAGCACAAAGATGTATCTGGCCCAGAACAGGACCTAGGTTTAGAAACCCTGGTCTGTGGTATTTCTCAGAATTTTTAAAAAATAACCTTCTTGGATAAAAGGTTACTAAAGCCTTAGGTAAAAAAGCTGACATGATGTAAACTTAACGAATTAATTCTGCATCCAATTAGTCAGTACGCCTTCCTTTTATTACATGCCAGCCATCTGTTAGCAATCTTTCTAGAACTGAAGGGAAAATAATGAAGCACTACTTTTTCTTCACTTAAAAATTTCACAGCTCAGGGGCGCCTGGGTGGCTTAGTCGGTTAAGCGTCCGACTTTCGCTTAGGTCATGATCTCGCGGTTCGTGGGTTCGAGCCCCGCGTCGGGCTCTGTGCTGACTGCCAGCTCAGAGCCTGGAGCCTGTTTCAGTCTGTGACTCCCTCTCTCTCTGACCCTCCCCTGTTCACGCTGTCTCTCTCTCTCTCTCCTAGAAATAATTAAAAAAAAAAAAAAAAAAAACATTTAAAAAAAAAAATTTTCACAGCTCCAATTTCTTTTGCTTTTTAAGTTTACTTTTCTATAATTTTTTTAGTAATCTCTACTCCCAACATGGGACTCGAACTCACCAGATCAAGAGTCACGTTCTCTTTCCACTGTCAGCCAGGTGCCCCTCCAGTGTTTTGTCTCAGCCTCCATAATTGTTAGAATATTAACAAGTGGTCAGGGATCCAATCTGGGCATTTCTGTGTGCATTTATTTAAAGCAAAATCATGCTCTCACTTTTCTCCTTGCCCTCTCCGGGCTTTACTTTCTCTTCTCGATATTTTGTTCATTTTTTTCATAGGAAGGTCATGTTTCTTGAGAAGAGGAATGATCCTGCTTTCCTTCTGTCATCTGTTACTACTAGATAAATACAGTACGACTTGAACGGGCGGCTTTGCTCCACTTATCTCTCAGGTGCCCCAGTGAGGCCCGCCGCTATTCACTAGCTTGTTACCAGTGAGTCAGATGGGGGCGAAGGTCACTGGCCTGTCACTCATTGTATTTAGAGGCTGAGGTGTGGGCGACAGAAGAATGTAGCTGACTGCACGTCCTCCATTATGGGGACGTGCCAGGCTTCTCCAGCTGTGTGCTTTCTGGGTAGTGAAGGCACGTGTCAAGATCAAAGAGGAAATAGAGACAGGAGTAAATTCTTCTTTCTCTGAGTACCTGAAAGGAGCAGGGCTGAGTCGAAATTAAAAAGTCAAAAGGAAGGGGCGCCTGGGTGGCTCAGTTAGTTAAGTGTCCCACTTCAGCTCAGGTCATGATTTCGTAGTCCCTGAGTTCGAACCGTATGTCAGGAGCCTGGAGCCTGCTTCAGATTCTGTGTCTCCCTTTCTCTGTGCCCCTCCCCTGCTTTCTCTGTCTCTCTCTGTGTCTTTCTCTGAAATTCTCTGAAATAAATAAACATTTTAAAAAAATGTTTTAAGTCAAAGGAAGAAATAAATTCTTTCCTCAGTCATACCCAGGAACAACAGCCAGGAAGTTCTTTTTGGATGCTTCTAAATTTTCAAATTAGGACTGTGTTACCACTCAGAATCTAGTAGCAAAAATAAGCCTTCCCCAATACCTTTATGTTTAGAGCTGGGAATTCATTCACTCATTCATTCATTCAGGTATTTATTGACTGTGTCTCTATGTACCAGGTACATAAATGAAGCAAGGAAGCTTCTAAAAAGATGGAAATTTCAAGTGTGTATTTGAAAGAGGAATGAATGATAAGTGAATACCCAACTAAGAGTCAAAATAGTTCTATAACTTATCACCTTTATTCCGTGGTAGTAAGTCGCTAAATACTTGTATAGGCTGTCTAGTTGTGGAACTCTTGAGACTGCTGAGTATAAAACAGCTTGACCTACCTTTCAGAATGAGAGGAGGGCATCCAGGGGGCTCAGTCAGTTGAGCGTCCGACTTCGGCTCAGGTCATGAGCTCGCTGTCCATGGGTTCGAGCCCTGCATCAGGTTCTGTGCTGACAGCTCACAGCCCAGAGCCTGCTTCAGATTCTGTGTCTCCCTCTCTCTCTGCCCCTCCCCTGCTTGCTCTCTGTCTCTGTCTCTCAAAATAAAGACACACACACAAAAGAAATTAGAATGAGCCGCCCAAGACACAGGTTGAATGACTTAACTATGACTAGATGGTGGGTAGAACCGCAGGTCAGTACCATCGACTGATCTCCTACCTGGATTTTCTAATTTTCAACCTTTGTCTTTGCTCTAAAAATAGAAACTAGAGAAGGTTGTTTACAGAAAGTGCTTTCCATCACACACCAGGTTGGTTTCTCTCCAGAGAGCCTTATGATTGAAACAATGGACAGGAAAGTGAAATGAAACAGCGGAATTTGGAGTTCAGGGGTGGGGTTGAGAGAAGCAATGGAAAGAGGCGATTAGCAAACGCACAGGACAAGGAGACCATATTTTAGTTGGGACAAAGCATGAAAGATAAAAGTGACATGTTTGATATCTCTAGAGTACAGATAGTACGGTAAAAAAAAAAAGGGGGGGGGGAGAATGCAATAAGATTTTACTTCATTCCACACCTAAGGGCTGACAGACAAAGTAGCATGTCTGGTATTTAAAGACTCCAGCAGCATAGCCTGAACTTGTTTTTCCAGCATTCTCTCTCTCTCTCTCTCCTCCTATAGGCATCCTGCTCTTCAGCTAAACTAGTCGAAGCACTATCTCCCAACCTTCCGCACAAACTTCCTACCACCACACCTTTGCCAAGGCCATTCTCTGTTTCTGAGATGCCCTTCTCATCTCTACCTATTTCTTACTCCTCTTTCAAGATCTAGTCCAAATTCTGACTTCATGAAGACTTTCTCGATTCTTCCCACATAAACAGAATCCCTTAATACTTTGGCTTCCTTCAGAACCTTTTCATCTCGTCCCCTCCGTGGCCACATGGTAATCAACTTGAGGGCGGGACTTTGAGTCTTCTGCATTACTCAGTAGAGTGCTCTGTGTTTTGTAGACCCACTTGATACATATTTATGTGTATATCTTAATTTTTCTCAACATCTGCATTTTAAAAACTCATTAAAACTTTTCTGTACTTAGAAAACCATTATTTCTTACTGTTTTTATGAGAGGTTATTGTATCCAAAGATGGGGAGGTCCAGGTAAGAATGCAGCTAATTGCAAAAAAAGGAGAATGAAATTCGAAGAAGCCAAGTTTCTGGCTAGGGTGTGGGAACCAGTCTGACTTCACATGAAGGAAGATACTGGAAAAGAGAGTGGACTAGACAGAAGGAGCGTTCAGATGATGGCTTATAACCTGGGAGAAATGGAAAGGAAAGAAAAGAGAGCAAGAAAAAGAAGGAATTGTGGAAATTTGAGACCCAAACATTTTGAGATCTGAATATTGAAGATGGGAGGAGGAATAGTCAGGAGACTAAAAGGGTGATGTCTGAGGGAAAGACCCAGCCTTCGGTTATCTTTGGGAGGTCCCTTCTATGAGCATCAGAAGACCGCAGGCAAGAAAAGGAAGTGAAAAACAACATAGAAGTAAGGGTGTCCTCTTTGTAACCTCCCTCTGGTCCCTTCCTTGGAAATGAGAATGACTCAGAGAGGCATATAAGGATAAATAAACATTTTCTTGGAACTGTTGCTATTCTTGGTTAGGTTCTGAGCGAAGCTGTTTTCACGAGAATCCTGTATGATCTGGTTCAACCCATGACTGTGTGTCTCCCTTCCTGTGTCTCTACGTATGTTTCAGGTCCCTGGGTTTGCTTCTGTCTATCATCTTAAGCCCTCCACTGTGTGTGCCTCTAACTGGGCGTGTCTCCACCCATTTCCATCAGTAAGTTTTTTATGGCATCTGATCACCTGTGCGGTTCCCCGTTTGATTGTATCAAGCCTCATCTGTGTCTGTGTCTTTTTCTTTTGCCTCAGTCTGCTTTTCTCTCTCCCATTCTGCTTTTGTCACCGCTTTTCTTACCAGCTGGCTAGCGATGGTTTCATCTCCATGGCAACCCCTCCCTGGGGAAGAATAAAAGGAAGGAAGAGAGAGCCCAGAATAGGTGGACAACGAGAAGGGAGTTGAGGGCGACTTTCTGTCCTGGAACAGAACGGAAACAAACCATGTAGATGGACTGCAGCCAAGTCCCACAGAATCCTACAGGAACACCAGTTGGGGGCCTGAACCCCTGTTCGGGTGCTCAGTCAGCGAATGCCTGTTTATGCCACACATCATCTGTTTTTCCTCCTCCTGTGATCCAGATTGGCTATTCTTTCTTTCTCTGTTTCTAAGCTTCATAATTCTTTCACAGCTATGGTGTCTGCTGTGTCATACCTTGAAAAGTCATTTCCTTAAAGATTCATGAACATTCACCTTGGAACCACAAGGTTGTCCTTTTGAGGTCCCATAGCTTTTCACAAGGATTTATTCTGGACATTAAGTGATCATTAAGTGATAATGAAGCACACTTGGAATGGCCTTAGAAAAGGGCAGAAAAGCATATTTAATGCTATTGTGCACCCTCGTGTAGGACCACGATGTTGGATAAGAGATTTATTAAGTAAGAAAGAAGGTTGTACCAACGACGTGATTTGTTTTACACAAGGAAAGTGGGGAAATGAAGTCCTCCTGCCCAGTGATCTTTAAAACCAAGTCATTATCCATGTATCTGTAAAGGAAATTGGCTAGATCCTAGATCCGTGTATCTCACTTTCTAAGCTCCTCTTTCCCACTGCTTCCCTTGGCCTTAACCTGGAGAGCTTGTTAAAAGATATAAGTGACTTGTTTGGTGACAAAGTTTTGAGCCCCACTCTTAGAGATTGGGGTGCTGTCATCCTGAGGCTGGAGGGAGGGTAGCGAAAGGGGTAGGAATTTGTATTTCTAACACACTCCCCACAGATGATGGGTAGCACTGGTGTAGACGGTTTCTGAAATCAAAGAATACAGTTGACATACCTAGGACCTCACTGTGTGGATATTGGAGTATTCTTGGATTAAAACTGTTTTTCTTGGGAAATGGAAAAGCACAAATGAGCTAACTCAGTCAGGTTTTGTTTTTTCCTGCCCATGTGCAAGCCCTGATCTCCCTTTGACAACTTTCTTTGTTCTGTAGAGTGACACACCATCCCCGTTTGCCCATGGCCTTTCAGTGCTAATGCTGAAACAGTCCAGGCCATATTGGACATTGGGGTGATCTTTCTGTTTACATGAGGCTCGTGAAATAAAAGGAATATAAAAGGAAAAATGAATTTGACTAAGAAAATGTGGTTTCTAGTCCTAATTCACAATGAATTAATTTTATGACTTTAATTTGGGTATTTAAATTCTCCCTATTTTGGGCCGCCTGGGTGGCTCTGATGGTTGAGTGTCCAACTTCGGCTCAGGTCATGATCTCACAGCTCTGGGTTCGAGCTGCGTGTCGGGCTCTGTGCTGACAGCCCAGAGGCTGGAACCTGCTTCGGATTCTGAGTCTTCTGATTCTGCCCCTCCCCTGCTCACATTCTGTCTGTCTCTCAAAATAATAAATAAATATTAAATAAATAAATAAATTTTCCCTATTTCAGTTTTTACACCTGTAAAGTAGACATAGTATTGCCTACTCTACTTCCTTCACAAAAGTGATTTGAAGATCAATTGGAACAATGTGTGTAAACAATTTTTATTAAAATACCATACACAGGGGCATCTGGCTGGCCCAGTTGGTGGAGCTTGTGACTCTTGATCTCCAGGTTGTGAGTTTGAGCCCCATCTTGGGTGTAGAGATTGCTTAAAAATAAAATATTTTTTAAAATGCATTTTAAAAAATAAAATAACATACGCATATTCAGACACAGATGTAGCTCACTTGTTTTTATTTAGAATTGATTACTTATTGACAAAAAGTAGCAACCCAGCAATCCCATTCCTAATTATACAGCCAAGAGAAAAGAATTCATACATATGGCAAGTGCCAAGAATGTTTATAATAGCTCAAAACTAGAAACAATAACGCGTTCATCAACGGGAGAATGGATACATAAATTTTGGCATATTCATAAATGGAGTATTAGTCAGCAATAACAAGGAATGAACTACTGATACACGCTATGTAATATTCATAGACACTATGTTGAGTGGGAAAAAAAAAACTCCTAGCACCAAAGAATACATAATATATAGCATGATTCATTTATACACAGATTAAGAACAACAAAATTAGAGTGCTTGGGTGGCTCAGTTGATTAAGCTTCTGACTTCATCTCAGGTCACCATCTCACGATCCCTGGGTTTGAGCCCCGTGTCGGGCTCTGTGCTGACAGCTGGAGCCTGGAGTCTGTTTTACATTCTGTGTCTCCCTCTCTCTCTGCCCCTCCCTCCCTTACTCTGTCTCTTTCTCTCTCAGAAATAAATAAACATTAAAAATGTTTTTTTCATTTATTTCTGAGAGAGAGAGAGAGACAGGGTGAGCAGAGGAGGGGCAGAGAGAGAGGGAGACACAGAATCCAAAGCAGTCTCCAGGCTCCAGCTGTCAGCACAGAGCCCGACGCAGGGCTCGAACCCACAAACCACGACCTGAGCTGAAGTCGGATGCTTAACTGACTGAGCCACCTAGGCGCCCCAATATTAAAAATTTTTTAAGAAATTAAAAAAAGAACAACAAAGTGAATTGATGATGATAGATGTAAGTATAGTGGTTACCTCTGGGAAGGGAAGCTATAGACTGGAAGAAAGGCAAGGAAACGTGGGGAGCTAGAAGTGGTCTAGAATTTGATCTTGATCTGGATAGTGGTTATAGAGGTGACTATAGATGTAAATATTCACCCCGCGGTACACTCAACATTAGTGCATTTTTACATGCTCTATTATATGTAACAAAGAAAACAGAAGGCATAAAGAAAGAACTTCTCCTCAGTTTCGACCCTACTAACAGACACCTTCTTTTCCTTGAAAATTTTCTAACAGCCCAGCACTGTCAAAGAGACTTGGCTTTGTGACTTGAACATCTAATATGTGGATCTAGAGGTCATCTCCTTGCTCAGATATCTTGGTTTCTAGACTTGAGTAATCAATGACAGTAAGGGGAAGTGGAAACCCCTTGTCACTTGGCCAGGAAGAGGGCCAGGCTTGCAGCAACATTGCAACAAATCTTTGTGTTTATTGTTCCTTTTCTTATTTCTCATCTCGGTGCCCGTAAGCCTACTTTTATTAGATTGGGCTTTTACCCCACCCCCCTTTACAACACACCCGGCGTGCGTGCTGTGTGTGTGTATGTGTGTGTGTGCGGCAGGGTGGTCCTCACATTTTCCTCACCTCTCATCAGTAGCCTACTTTCGCGTCTCTTCTAATGTGTCTCATTAAACTCAATGGTCCATGCTGACGTTTGCTCTTAGGAGTCTGTTCCCGGGACTCACATCCTGTCCCCCTGCCAAGGAGGCTTCCGCGAGCTTTTGCAGCTTTATTCTCAGACTTGACTTGTTTTTGCAACTGTGCCTGTGACGTTCAAACTGCTGTTGGGGCAAGCCCCTTCCCAGTCCCCGGGGACGTCTCCCTAGTGGAGTCCACTTGCGTCCTGCTGTCCTCAGCAATGGTTGTGCTTCATTCACCTTCAGCCTGGCTTAGGTTAAAAAAAATTTTGGGGGGGGGGAAGAAATCATATCTTTTTAATCAGAGGATTAATCAGGTGACCGAATTGTCTGAAAGTCTAAAAAGGAGAGATATCAGAAATCTATGAGTGGAGGAGGGGCGCCTGGGTGGCTTAGTCGGTTAAGCGTCCGACTTTCGCTTAGGTCATGATCTCGCAGTTCGTGGGTTCGAGCCCCGCGTCGGGCTCTGTGCTGACTGCCAGCTCAGAGCCTGGAGCCTGTTTCAGCCTGTGACTCCCTCTCTCTCTGACCCTCCCCTGCTCACGCTGTCTCTCTCTCCTAAAAATAAATAAAACATTAAAAAAAAAAAAAAAGAAATATATGAGTGGAGGAATAACAGAAAGTGTGAGTTGTATATGTCCTTTCTCTCTCTCTTTAGTGTTTATTAAGAGAGAGAGAGACAGAGTATGAGTGGGGAGGGGCAGAGAGAGAGGGAGACAGAATTTGAAGCAGGCTCCTGAGCTGTCAGCACAGAGTGGGATGCAGGACTCGAACCCAGGAGCTGTGAGATCATGACCTGAGTTGAAGCCGGAGGCTCAACCGACTGAGCCACCCAGGCGCCCCTGTCCCTTTCCCTTTTAAGCTGTGTTGCTCTAGTTTCTTATTTTTTTTTCTGTAACTTCAGTTTCATAGAAGGTACTTAATACCCATAATGCATGGAAATACAAATAAGGTGCGTCTGAAAAATAACAGAGTAACCACAGCAAGAATGAGGATGCTAAGGGAACTTTCTGAGATGCAAATCTACGGGTCAGTGTTTGCATGGGTGTGTATATCTGTCAGAAGTCATGGTCTGTGCACCTAACATGTGTGAATTGTATGTATTTTGTACATAAAATTTACTTTCAAAAATAGAATCAAAACGCTGCAGGGGCATCAAGAAAATGTAAAGATCTGAGGTCAGGTGAAGTGTGGAATGTGCAACGTACATGGAGAAGAGAAGACGGTATCAGAGGTGGGAAAACAAGAGAAAAAATAAGAAGAGCAGAGCAGACGTGAGGCGCCACGGAGGGTGGGAGGCTCGCAGACGGGCCGCTGAGTGATGCCAAAAAGCCCGTCTGGGGAGACGCTGTGCAGAGCAGACGCATCTGCCCTGCGGGCAAAAGTCTTGTAGAACCATTCGCATCTCCCTCGAGATGCCTCGGATTCCTGGAAACTGCACTGCGTGCCCCTCTGGGCGTCGTCGCGCAGCTGCGGAGCGGAAGGGCGGCGGCGGGCTCCTCGGGGGGGCAGCGTCACCTTCCCGTCCCTGCAGAGACGTGCGGGGCGGCGCGCATCCTGTCCCCGCCCGGACCCGGAGCGCGGGTGGGGGGCCGGACCCTGCGGTGCAGCCGTGCACAGGGCTTTCCTGGGGGGCTGCCCCTGGTCAAGGAGGGATGCAGGAAAAAGAATGGAAGGGGAGGGGACAAGGAGAGCCCAGCAGAACACCCACCACCAAAACCCTGAGCAGGGTGCAGGGCTGGGGCGGGAAGGGACCTGGAGACTGGGCAGCCCAGGGTGCGGGTGCGGGGAGGAGGGGCCTGAGACGCCGCGAGACGAGTTCAGCATCCTGACCCCATCGAGATGCCGAATCGTGGGGGCGCCTGGGTGGCTCAGTCCCGCTGAAGCGTCTGAGAGGGCGTGGCAGGATTGGGAGTGCAAGAACAGTAGGATGGAGGCATCGAAGAAGAGAATAAACTTTTATAAGGAAATGGAGAAAAAGCATGTAGCAGGCCTAGAGGCCAAGGGCAGGCTGCCCCCAAATGTGTCACTTTGGTATATTGATTATTTTAAAAGTTACTCAAGGGGGGGAAAAAAGTTGCTTAAGAGAACCGATTCAAAAGGCCACTCAGACATTCCTCTGTCCCCCTGAAAGCAGAAAATAAATCTCCCCTCCGTAAGGCAGCCTCTCTGTACCAGGAGGTAAGGAGACATCCTTATCGTTAGAGATAGGAAATTCAGAGCCCAGAGGCTGTATAAACAACCTTTGTTACTTTGTACTAATTTACTACCCCAGCCCCAATTCTGTTTAAAATTCCTTACTAATTGAAGCTCCCAGTTTGTTCTGTCAATTCCTCAGATTTTTTTGTCTCTTTGTCCAAACAGCGTAAAAACTGCCTACCTTGGTCATTGCTTGAGGTCTCACTTTCATTATTGGGCCTCTGTGTGCACCTAATACAACTTTGGGGCTTTTTCCCCCCTCCGGTTCATCTGTTTCATGTAAACTGAATTCTTGGTCCAGCTGGAAGACCTTGAAGGGTAAAGGAAGAATTTCCTTCCCTTCACAGGCAAATGGTTGTTGTTTTGCATGCTGCAAACAGGCAGAACAGGAAAGGGAGAAAAATCTAGATCCAGGACTGCTCTTTTCCTGCCTTACTCTTGACGTGTACATTGCTCTCTTTGTGTTGGTGGCTCTTTCCCTTCTTGTACCATGGAGAGAAACAAGTACCACATTTAAAAACGAGGTGATTTGTTCAGTCGGTTAAGTGTCAGATTTTTTAAAATGTTTTTATTTATTTTTGAAAGAGAGACAGTGTGAGCAGGGGAGGGTCAGAGGGAGAGGGAGACACAGAATCCGAAGACAGGCTCCAGACTCTCAGCTGTCAGCACAGAGCCCGACACGGGGCTCGAACCCACAAACTGTGAGATCATGACCTAAGCCGAAGTCTGACGTCCAACTGACTGGCCACCCAGGCGCCCCAAGTGTCAGACTCTTGATTTCGGCTCAGGTCATGATCTCACGGTCATGGGACTAAGCCCCATGTTGGGCTCTGAAAAAAATTTTTTTTAAATAATAAAGAGGTGATTTATGTATCATGACATTCTATTTGTTGACATACTATATTTTAGTTATGCACTTGGTAGTATCCCTTCCTGCCACCTGATGTAAACTTTTTATGACTTAGGGTAGACACAGACAGCATATATGTGTCTCCACAGCAGTATCTATTGTGTTGTAGAAAATCAGTCACTAGAAAATTCTGGGGGCAACTGGGTGCCTCAGTTGGTTAAGCATCCGACTCTTGATCTTGGCTCAGGTCATGATTCCCAGGTTGTGAGTTCAAGTCCCGCATCGGGCTCTGGGCTGATGGTGCGAAGACTTCTTGGGATTCTGTCTCCACTTCTTTGCCCCTCACCTGCTTGTATTCATAAATAAACTTTAAAAAAAAAGAAAATTCAATTCTGTTCTGCCTTAAACACATCGATTGTGCCACGTTAGAATCTGAATTCGCAAAGAACTGAATTAGAATAGTAATTTATATTACAGAATTATGCAGGGCTGCAAAAAATTATTAAACTTTTACTTTTTTTATGACATGCTCCCATAGTACATGTAAAAATGTGACTCAGCATCTAGCAGCAATAGAAACCAGTGAGTAAGGATCAACAAATGAATGTGTGTATTTAATAATGTATTCTACTTACAGTGATTTATTCAGAGACCTAATTCCATGAAGGTCCTTATTCCTCTGCTATTCACGCCCCCTTTCTCACCCATCACTTCATTGGATAAATGGGCAATGGCGCTCCTAACATTTTAGCTCCAGTTTCCATCCCCAACCTTTGCAACTTGCACTTCTCTGGAAAGAGGAATGTTTAGAAGTGGGGGAGATCTCTGGCCACAGTCTAGCGCTCAGGGCGTCCCTGTTTGCTTCAGCCATGACGCTTCAGCCAAGCTTCCGGCCTCCTTGCCTGTGCCGTCCTCAGCGGTTGCATATGTAGCAATGTGTCTGCTCCCTCTTTGGGTCGCGTGAACTGACCATGCAGCTGAGGATGGGAAACAGGATTTGTAGATTAGCCACCAACCCGTCCTTCATTAGCCACTTTCTCTCCTCTCATCCAGAACTTAGTTTTCCTCTCCCTCATAATTTG